>JAXQHN010000009.1:0-37850 GCA_037040845.1 Trichomonascaceae sp. B5901
ATTCCTTTTGGATATCTCTCAGTCATTGCTTACCTATTAGTCTCTACTGGCGCGGCTCCACTACCGCCACGGCTTTCTGCTCTGACAGCATTAGCTTCCACACTCGACGCTGTTGGTTCCACATCATCGCTAAAATCTGATCTCTCTGATCTAGAACCTTCAGCTCCGTGAGATCGGATTCTGCGTCTCTGAACGTGGAGTTGATCAAGTGCGTCAGTTGAGTCGTCGGCGTCAGTTGAGCTCCTCGATTTCGGTGCAGGGTCGCCATCGCGGTCACTGTCGCCCAAGGCCAGTTCGTTTTCTCGGTTTTCGCCGCTACCACTACTTCGTTAGCAACTATTTCTCTTTTCATTTATATTCGTCGAGGGACATCGTACTCATCTTTATGCCGTTCCTCAGAAGGACTGCTAGCACGGCTCACAACTCTGATCATTCTATTCATGAATCTCGATCCTGATGATAGTACCCTGGTCAGAAGTTTTTTTGAAGCTTCTTCTGAGCCTTCCTTATCACCCTGCCCAGTGCTACCAACATCCGATGCGTTTGGTCTTGACGATTCAGCAAGGTCGACTTCATGTCGCTTCGAATCAGTTAACACCTCAGCCGATCTCTCAGACCTAATGAGCGCAGCATTGTCTACGTGAGATCCCAGAGGTCTAGACCATTCAGCACCGGCATCAGATCTATCCTGTCTAGATGACTCAGTAACAATTTCAGATCTTTCCGATCTAGGCGATTCAGCGCCAACATTGGATCTAGAGAATGTGGACGGTGCACCACCGACATCGATTCGGTTTGACCCAGATGATTCAACAACGGTGGCCCCCGTTCGAGACGACTCGGCTATGTCAATTTCAGATCTGTTAGATGCTGGCAATTCAGTATTGACTTCTCCGTCACTTGATGAATCAATGTCAAAAAGAGAAGGCACACTGCTCTCGGCACGACGCTTCTTTTCTCTAGTTCTCTCAAGTACCTGATCAATATCATCAACTTTCTTTCTGGCAGCTTTAACTGTATTTTCAGCTGCATGCAAACTATTACGAGCTGAACTTAATAGCTCGTCAGAACGAGGTACTTCCCGGTTAGCAGTGAGTATCTTCTGCTCAGCAGTGAGTATTTTCTGCTCAGCAGTGAGTACTTCCTGTTCAGCAGTACGTAGCTCTGCTTTGGCTATAAGCAATTCCTTCTTGGCCATTTCTTCTTCATATCTCCATGTCAAAGAACACACAGCGGTTAGCATTACCTCATCATCATCTTTAAAAAGACCCACAGTTTCGCAGTATCGGACGATAACTCTAGAATGCCGATCTTTCAATCCTGCCAAAATTTTGCTACTATGGTTTTTTGGTTGGCTATCTATTTCTCTATCCATATCTATAATATTAATGTGTGAAGAAGAAGAAGTCCTCCACACTATCGGATACCCCATATTTCTTGTTTTTGTAACTATCACGTGAGCAACCAAAACCTTATCGCATTCAACCTCCGAAAAATAAACTCTATTTATACTCAAAAAGCCCCTTCTCCCAAAATTATGGTTCCTGAGATACACAGCTTATGGAATATTGCCGGGTCAATAACGTCATTATGTAGGCCCATGATATTGATGCATGTTTCCGATATGGAGAGCTTTCATCTCTTTCACTATTTTATCTCCTGACTTCCATTGGGAATATTTATCAAATTTCCAAAAGATGCAGCATTTCGTAGTAAACTTCAGGTTGCATCTTAGTATGCTGTCATTTTCCGCCGAAGTGACTGAGTCGTTGAAAGTCGGAACATGCCAAATGGTGGGAGTGGCATTTGTAGGAGATACGATTGGAACTACAACAGCAAGAAGGGAGGAAAATTAGATTAAATATACATAATATATACTTGTGATTGATTTGCTAATTGAGTTCCACAAACAATATTTATATTATTTCACGGTGAGACAGAAGTCCAGGGTATTTCCAATAAGATACCTAATAGGGATAACCAAACGTCACGTGATTCATATAAACTGATAATATTCAAATTATCCGGGCATTTACGATAGATATTCTCAGTTAAAATTTGAACAATGTTATCAATTTTAATTGCATTATATGGCTGATATGCCAGACTTTATATATTCCAGTTTTTGGAGCCGTTACGGTATTATTGCTAGATCAGCCTTGCAGGAGGCTTTGATTATCTTCTATTATCAACAGTCTAGAATTCATTTATTTATATAATATACTCCTGAACCACCGAGACCCATTCGAAACTTGGCTTTTATGCAATATTCGTTTTGGCATTGGCTTAGACGAAGGTGTCAAATCTCCTAAACGGCATCAACTGCGGCTTGCCAGCTCTATAAGTCACTGAGACGTGGACCAAAATAACCCTGCGGAGCATCTCTAGTGACATTGAGTCTTGGACAACCTTTAGAATCGCATCCTGCTGCAGATACTGTATTACCCCACCATTCTAATGTAAGAACCTTGGTATGACTTAGAGCCCAAAACATAAAAAATGCCGACCACGCTAAGCCAGCCGTGAGTGCCGTATACAGCAGATAATTGTACTTCTGCCACCACGGCATATATACTCGGCGGATGTAGCCATTAAAAAGCCAGGCTAGATAGAGATTACCCGTTTCATAGGTTAAATTAGCCGGGCCCCACTTGGAAGACCCTTTGATAATGACCAAAATGTTAACCTTGCTCCAAAACTTTGGATATCTCCTTTCAAGAAAAAAGAAAGGTAGAGGTAAAAACAATCCTATCAAGAAACACCAGGCCATTGCAGGGTATATATTCTTAAAAACGCGACGGGGCCCAACCAATCCCCATATTACAGCCGCGTTGTAAGCCTTCTGCGCATCCTGACATGTGAACTTTTCAGGTTGAGTCACTGAGCAAAAATCTGTCACTCCCCCGCTAACCTGAAAATTAAGAATAGCTGCCTGTAAAAAGGAGGCAAGAAAAATACCAAGTAGCTGCACTCTAAAGAGAGCCCTAGGAGGTATGCGACAGTATAAAGCCGTCTTCTGATCTGAAAGGTAGTTGTCACTAGTTATTAATGTGCTGGTAGCATACAACTTGGAGAGCAGAAGCGAGTTGCCATTTCCAGGCAAAGCAAGCCCAAATACCATATCAACAAAAACATCCACCTCCCACAGAGTATTAGTAATTGACAATAATATTCCAAGAGGAATTGCAAAAATAAAATTAATGAGAAAAGCCACAAAGATTGCCCACACCGGTGTTTCTGTGTCCCTGTAAACTTCACACAGAACTATTGCCAATATAAGTGAGATGACCAATACCACACAGTACCACCACTCTGGGGCTTCACGACAATGCCGTTTAATATATCTCGTGAATGGGTCATCAAACCTATCGAGAGTCTTAGAAGGATGCCTGAAGGTGGATGCTAAATTAATAAGGCCATCTTTTATTGGTCCTCGATATTTCAGTGCTGCATAAACAACTGTACAAGGGTACATTATACAGTAGGATGCATGTATGATCAAATTGCCTGCAGTATAAAAGGGCGGTGAATACTTTTTGTATTTCGCTTTGTCGAGCTTAAGCTCGTCATTCAAAATATAATCGGCATCATACTTTTTACCAACATTGGTATACAATGAGTTGTTATTGATCGGGAGAAACCCAGTATCACCTACATTGCTGTACCAAAGTATGATGATGAAGAAAAATGATATGCCAATGCCAATCCACATGTTGTTAGTAGCATAAAGAGGAGTCAGCATACCTTTGCCTCCGATAATATTCCAATCAAATGTCGGTATGGGATTAAGCCCAAGTCCTGAAAATGAGCCAGTTATCGCTGCTAAGTTGACATTAGATGGGCTTATCCAAGTCAGCCAGTTAAAGTAGGTAAGGGCCCTAAACAGATAGTTCGGAACCCAATAGTAGACGAAGCTGACCACAAAAAACAGCCAAAAAAACGATGATCTACTGAGCGACCAGCCATGAATATTTTCTGACCGCTCACGTTTCGTAAGACTTCGATTCAGCGCAATGTAAGGAAGTACTTCAAACCACATATTTTTGATTGGATAAATCAAAAAAACACGGCACAACCCCGCAATGCCGAAGCTCATCAATTGAGTAGAAAATATCAGTATAACCATGTACCGAAACTCCTTGGCAAACTGAAAGCCAAAAAAGTGGTCATTCGTCTGAGCAACGATAACGTCGTTGGCAAACGTGGCACCAGATCCACAGCTTACCATCAAACTCACCAACGTCTGTTCTTTAAATGTCCAGGGCCCCGGGTTTAAACTATAGGTAGTGCCGCGTATTTTGAAACTCCAATCAGGCACTATAAAGGCCATTAAATAGCCCATTGGTGCTGCAATAACTTCCAGAGCAAGAGCTGACAGCGAAATTACCGGATATCTACTTCTGAAAAAAGTGTCAATAACAGAGCCACAGGCAGTGCATATGGCTGCTACTAGGTATGCACGAAAACTCTCACAAACCATTTCTGAGTCATCTTCTGGTGAGGTAACAGCTCTTACCTCTGGATACGGGGACCAATCTGCAATCATGCTTGCTTCCAGCGAGAGTTCAAATTCATATTCTTCTTTTGTGCCTTCAAATCTCGACAGGCCATTAAGAAGATCATCGAGCTTTTGACGAATACTCCAGTCAAAGTTCGGGTCATCATGATGCCTGTCGAGAACATTCTGAAGTATGCTTCTAGATTCCTCCAACGTTCTTGACGGCAGTTTCTCGACTGTATATTCCACATCCCTTCCACTCACATTGAACCTTTTCTCGACATCTTTCTTGGCTTCGTCATCTTCATTCTCTATCCCAAGATGATCAGTAATATCGAAGAAAGAAGCATCTGTGATTTGCTCGAAATGTGGTCTGTGCTGGCTCAGACGACGGCTCAAGCGTCGTAGTACACTCATGACATGAAAAAAGCAGTAGATCGGCAAAATTGACCTAGTGGCGCGCAAAAGTGGCCATACTTGTATGGGGAAGTCTAAACCGAGATTAGCCGTGACTTAAAGTTTGAGTGTAGGAATCCATGTGAGATAACACGTTGGCAAAAGCAGGATGGAAAGCATACAAACCATTGAAAACCATATCAGATCGCACCTGAAAGTAATATAATACTTCTTATCGGCTTGTTGCGCCGTAAACTTGTCTGCTCCGCTGTAAGATCGGTACTGTAGTTTTAGACGTACAATTTCATAAGGTTTGACTTCCAAATTACAATTTTAAAGTCACCCAATGATAGCCACTCGATTAAAAATTCACAATAAAGAATGCCGCGCGAATTTTTTGCAAAAATTAGTAAGAATTAACGAGTCCACTGTGGAGAATGTGATGTCATCGAGGTCAGTGGAACGGCTTCCGTTATCATCAAATGACATAAAAATTAGAAAGGATCTTCATAAGGATCTTCCTCATCGTAATCATCGTCTTTCTCAAATTCATAGACAATGGCACCTCCAGATCCTCCACCGTTGCCAAGCTCTTGGGCTTGAAGAAAAGGCAGCGGAACTTGTTCTTTTGCAAGTTTTTGATTCTCCGTAGTAGTCAGGTTGAAAGTAGCAAGATCCTGCAACATCTTAGGATCCTCCTGAGTAGAATCTTCTTGATTGGTTTCCTGAGGAGTGATATATTTTACCGTATGGTTGTGTGAATCAACCAAGTAGTTGGCAGTCAAAGATCGTCCAGATTTTCTGCGATGTTCCAGTTCTATAGCGAAGCTAGCCTTATTATAATTGTGCGGCATAAAAAAGTGATGTAATTCCTGGTCAAATTGTTCTTGTTGGCTCTCGGAAACCGAATGACTCGGCTTAACGACGATCTTCGAGGTCGAGTAGAACGTCAACAACGACAATGCCGACGGATAGTAAGACGCTATAGCCTGTTCATCATAATATGAAAGTGTGTTGTTATATGCAGCAATAAGTGTGAGGTTCGGCATAATAAGAGATATAAGAAACTGGCTCAGATTCTTCTTAGAAATATGATTCAAGCTATCGATGAAAACCACATTTCTGCCAGTTTCAGCAAGTAAATTTCGCAATTCTTGTGAAATACTGGAAAGATGTTTATCATGACATTCTATTATATGATCAAACATGTCATGAGGGAAATCTTCATACTTGAGTAGTATATTATTGGTATCTTGAGGTAAACGATGGACGATTTCTTTGACCAAATAAAAGCTTGTTTGCTGAAGATTTTCCTGAATGAGTATAAATGGGCTTTTATCCTTAAGAGAAGCAATTCGAGGAAAAAGAAGAGCCAGTTGTTGATGATATGCACCGCTCATTGATTGGTTGTTCAGGCAGAAAAAAGTTGAGCTGTGCCATAGATATTTAACATTTGGATCATCAGGAAGGGCTCTACGGGTATGAGTTTTCCAAAGGGCCCGACCAGAATTTGAGGCAAATCGTGTGATTTTATTCCTAAGAAAATAAACGACTGTAGAATGCAATTTGAAGTGATTTTCGCAAAAAATGGGCATATACAGTCGGCCTTTCTTGTCTGTTGTTGAGGCCATCAGTCCCTGGAGCGGCTTCTGCGAGGCTCAGAATTGGCCGTCAGAGCACCATACACGCAGCCTATGATGAAAATCTAGCCATTATGATATCTTTTACCATTACACTGAGGCTCATATTATAAATATATTCTTGAATATTACTTACTATGTACATAAATACAACAGCCACATCACCTCTTGGCCTTTTTATTTCTCTCTGCTTCATCAATAAGATTTCGCATCGCCCGCTTCATTCGATTCGAAGACGATTGCTCAAGCTTTTCTCGTGTAGACCCATCACTTTTTGCAAAGTCTTGCAATGTCGTTTGAACAAGACGTTTGTGCCGTTGAAGACGCTTGTTTATATCCTGTATGACAGGAACAAGCAGCTCGTTAACCTTAGCCAGTGGCCAGCCTGTAGATTGCATGAGGAACTTTCGCAGAGAATCCAAATCAGGTACACCCCAAGAAAAAGATGTATTATCATCATCAACCGAAGGCTGAAAGTAGGCTTTTTTAATAAAAGGATCCGGAAAATCAGGAGGTAAAAAGAGCTTCTTTGCAAACCTTTGGCGGAACTTCTTACGAAATTCACTTGTTTCAGCGTCTTTTTTACCACTCTCAATAGTTTTCCACCATTTTCGAAAATCAAAGAGAGTGTCATCGCCATGATTAAATTCTGCCAAAAGTTCAACGCCAGTAACCGGTCCAATACCAGGAAGTCCATCAGTGTAATCGCTACCGAGAAGCATAGCCAATTCAATCAACTTGGATCTGTCAAGACCAAGCTCGTTTTCAATATCACCAAGCTCATATGACTCGACGAATTTCGATTGATTGAACATGTTTTTGTAAACGCCGGTACCTCCAAATAAGAAACAATCACCATCATCAGTGATGATTCCATCTACGAGACCCAATTTTGTAAGTTCTGCGCATTGTGCTTCAGCCTCCATCGGTGCTGTAATATAAGGTATGCCAAAACGAGTAAGCAGCTCTTGACAGTCATTAATCATATCCTGAGTGACAGTATCAGAATCTCTTTGTTCCTTATTTTTTTGCCGTTTCAAATTCCGTATTTCCTCCTCATAGTCGCGGTTGACTAGAACGCCGTTATTCAATGATTTAGAAAACCGTTCACCTTCTTCTAATTCCTTGACCATATTTTCCACCAGTTCTTCATCTTCATTTTCTTCGTACTCCTCTTCTTGCTGAGCGAGTTCTAATTCAAGTGGCTCTAACTGTCGTTTTTCTTCAGCAGTTGAAGTACCCTTTTCATCAACGTCAGTGCCGCCGTTCGATTTAAGATCACTGACCACCGATATGTCTTCCGTGACATGACCCGAACTATCATTTTGGTCTATTGTAACTTCCTCTGCTGAAGGAGGCAAATCTTCACTCTCGAATTTTGGCTTCTGTGGATTTTCATGCTCACTTGATACTCTTAACATATCAATGTTTTGAGTCGACTCAACTTTTTCTGTGGGCTCCGGCAGATCGGGCTCCAGCTCCAGTTCCACTACGCTAGTATCAGATATGTCCTCTTTATCACGCTCATCATTCTCGAAGCTACGGTGAGCTAGAACCTTATCTAACTGGCCCATAGGTATCAGAACTTCGTCATCATGATCAGACTCGTGAGCACCAATACCAGTTTCTCTATTCGAATGACTGCCTGAAAACCAAGGTGGGAGGTCCACAGCTTTCGAAGTCTCATCTTTGGTGTTCGCATCATCAGTCATGTCTGAGAACAAAGCAATATCCCTCTTAGCAAAAACGTCTTCGTTTTTGGAGCTCGCCGTGTCCAGTTCTGACTGAGTCGGTCTGACGTTATCCGACTTTGGAAACATTTTATTTAGTAGGTCATCTTCAGAAGCCAAATTGACAGTAGAAGTGGCGGCGGGAAAATTCTTCGAGCTTGAAGAAGCTGAAGACTCTTTTTGCTCTTCCCGTAGCTGACGATACAAATGCTCCCTTTGAACTGAGTTTTCGAAATTTAAAATATCCCCAGTATTTTCCAAGCCCATATCATAGTCCTTTACCTCATTTTGCTGCTGAGATTCATCATCTTGTGATCCGATGCTTACGGCTTCCCAAGCATTTTCGTCATCGTCATCTTCTTCTTCGATGATCTCGTTACCATTCTCAGCGGCACCCGGCAACTCGGCCCCAAGCTCAGTTTCATCTCTGTCAATAGTGACTATACTGTTATCAGGCTTCTGCAAAGCGAGTGTCCAACCTCCTCCACTAGCATTATCATTCTTTTGCAAAACATAACGACCACCTTTCTCACCAGCCAAACGTTGAGAAAGATCTTCCTCAAAACCGACCAAGCCTAAGATTTTCTGAGTAAGAAAATTTCTTTGAGAAACACGATTGATTTGAAACTTTGAGAATTCCATTCTGTCAGGAAACATATCGCTTAGCTGATCAGCTGAGTAGCCCATTCGCAATCGAGATCGTAACCTAGCAACATGAAGAAGCTGAAACTGAGTAGTTTTAGGTAACGAACGGAACTCTGGAGAATTGAAATCAATCTTTGAAGTATCATAAAGACCCAGAGAAGATAATGATTGAAATTCTTTGGCGTATTCCTCCAACTCTTCATTGGTCATGAATCGAGGATCATTCTCATCAACTGGCTGCTGCTCGTCAATTGCAGGCAAATGATATTGATCCACTGGACGAAAGGGAGCTTTTGAAGACTTTGATCTGGACTTTTGAGATTCCGGATTTGAAAGTTCGTCGAAATAAACAGCGTTTTCTGGTATATCATCGACCTTTGCAGTGTTGCTCTGACTCTGTTTCTTCTCCTCGGCCATTCTTTGCAACTGTACAGATAGAAGCTTAGCCGCTGTTCTTGTAGCATTTTCATGTTTGCCTAATCGACGTTCTTGTCTTCTAGCAATAGTTTTTCTTTTCAACACAGGAGCTTCTCCATCAAAGACGAATACAGGCTTTATGCCATAGTATAGCAATTTACATATTCTTCGAAAAAACCCAATAATATGAGCATTTCTTAAAACATCACCCTTTGAATCTCGAACTGCCTTAAGAAACTGATAAATCCAAATAGAAGCATCGATGGCCAGTCGCTTGTTGCCGAGGGATTCCAGAGTGATTGGCTTTGCCACAGGAGCTATGACATCCCAGAGGCCGCGAACGCCCATCTATGGCCAATTAATTAGATAAGGAAAGTTACAGATTTGAAACAAAATTACAGTGCGGTTCAAAAGGGGGAGTTGGTTGGAAATTATATGGACATGAGAAAGGACAGCTTTATAGCTGGAGTTATTGGGTACAAACGAGATGATCTAAGAAGGAATAAAGAAAAAGAAGATTGAGATAGGTTTAAGCTGCTAAGTTGATTAATTAGTGGAAAAATTTCGTAAATATTTCTTACTAGATTGGTTTGATCACCTGATTGTGTGAATAATTCAAGACATGGCATTAGATCTGTTTTTGTCACACCCCTGTCGATGATATTGGTGATGAATCGCATGCAATATATGCAATGCGTATAAGCTACAGAGGGATGACAGTGGTGGCGGGAAAGAACGATTTGATTGTGAAAAATGAAATTTATGAATTATTAATGGAATTACGAATATCAAATTAAAATCCTCAATGTCAATAGTTTTTCTTTGTATTTCACCAAATCGATTAATTCCATCGCCTAAGAACCGGATGAATAGAAGATCCGAGACAAAAGGTTCGCCAAAAAAAAAAATAAAGAACCCACCCAAGCCAAGAGATCATCAGGCACAACGTTTCATTGAACTAAGAATGACTCATAAAACCAGATAAATGGCAGGATCTAATGAGCGTGAAGTAGATGATTGAAAAATAAATTATCATACAAATACAATGCTTATCGTTCTTATGAAACCGCCTCAGATCTATTACACCAATTGTTACAGGCCCAAAAAAAAAAACAAAAAAAAACGCGTCAAGGGCATCTACTACCACATATGACCAACAATTGCGATGAAAAGGGAAATCCAATCCATGATTTACGTGTTGTTATTCTCCATTGGGATCAAGCGGCGCTTTCCATGTCAACTTGTTTCAAGTATTCCCGGAACGTACACAACTCCGAATTTTATATTGCCAATCTTCTGTTTAAACGTCTGATTGAGCATTCAAGCAACCACCCCTTTTTTGTAATTTTTATTTTTCACTTTTCTCCATTCGTCATACAAAAACACTGGATACTACTAAACTAGTTACAGGTGCTTTTCAACCTCTTAGTAATTAATCCATAATAATCCCCCGGCGGTTCGGAACCTTTGAAACCCTAGAACATGCCGAAGGTAGCTTCCATATCGCCTGATATACTTCGAGGATGGCTTGAACTGGGCGGTAATAAAGTAGCGGTTGTTGATGTACGTGATGAAGATTATATTGGGGTAAGTAAACGATGCTTGTTTTAAGGATTTTTGGTTAAATCAAGAATCCAATTGGTAATTTGTCTAGCATCGGGCTAACAATCTCCGAAGGGCCATATCAGATCAAGTTTGCATATTCCATCAGAACGCTTTTATTCGCATATCTCTGCTTTAGAAACCGCGGTTGCTGGAAAACAGAATGTCGTTTTCCATTGCATGTTATCACAACAGCGGGGCCCTGCTTGTGCTGCTGCGTTCCAGCGCCATTTGGATAGCAAGGCAAATCATACCCAGAAGATTTATGTCTTGACGGGAGGCTTTCAGGAATGGTCACGTACGTATGGCCGTGATTCTTCAATGATAGAGAAATAAAACCAGGAACATGTTTGATCTGTTGCTGGTCAATGGGTCTAGGGCGAAGGCAATTCCTAGGTAAAAAAAAAAAAACTATAATAAATGGTGTTTTTAATGATAGAACGGGCAAAAACACAGCAAAAAAATGACAGTGTTAATTTATAATAAGATGCAAACATTGTCTTTTTTTTTCATGAGGCGACCGCCTCGTTGCTCTCTTTGTCGCCTTCATTGTCGCTGGAATGATCCCTTTTTCCTTTAACCCATCCTTTGACATTGTTAAGAAAGTTTCCCTTTCCTTCTCCATATGAAGAGGCAAAATCCGAAATAGGCGATTGCAATCGAGACTTTGCGGGCTCTGGTGATGTATATTTACGAGATGATGACCTTGTTAGTCTTGAATTTGAATTGGCAGTCGACGACGGAGAATCAGAATGATTTTGAAGCATTGATGAGATTGCTGCCATGAAATCGGCATATAAATCTTTAGAGGTTTCCACGTTATTACTGAAAGAATCTCTGAATTGCTGCACATGTCGCCTAATATCCAATTCGTTCTTCTTAAGCCAAGATACATTGAGTTCCTGACGAGAAGCCCCTCGAGCGAAGTTGCGCATCAAGTACTTGTCATAATCGCGAATAATTCTTGTAATAATATCCGATGTAGAAATGCCATCAGTTCTTTGAGTCACAAGAAACTTTCCAGCCTCTTTAACAGGCTTATAAATGTCGTCTGATGTCGTACTGGCATATGGAAGGTCGTCATGAGCAACATAGTCAATAGAATGCTCCTCGAGAAACCCAGGAGTTACCGACCATGGAGCATCCTCAACGACTTCATCTACCCATTTACAATGCCTAAGTGATTCATATCGCTGTTTGTCAGTAAGTACTGTGAGACCTTTGAGCTTATGAGTGATCTCATCGTTGGGTATGCCAGCCACCAAAATGGCATTAGGAAGGGATTTCTTGGCCTGTTCGAGTTGTTTCATATGCCCTAGGTGAAAAAGATCAAAAACTCCATCGGCATATACTCGAATGGGTCGATCGGTTGGTGGCGGATTCAGATGATATCCTTTGGGCCGGAACTTTCTATATTGAGGCTCAAGTTCCTCATCGAGCTGCTTTTCCCGAGCATCTTCTTCCACCAATTTCTTCTTGATATTAGCTTCATCAGCCGCCGATAAAACCCTCTGTCGTTTAGGACTTGAGCGAGCAGATGCATCGTTTTCCGAGAATTCCTGTTGGTTTCTCTTCTTGTTTTTCATCAGCGGTGAAACCAAAGATAATAACGACCTTGAGCTTTCTGACCTGTCAAGAGCACTCAAAGGAGTACTACTGGAACTTGGAGGTTCGTTAGCATTGGATTTCTTCTTCTTTTGTCCTGATCCGTTGATTGAGAAAAGTGAACTCAGGGACGAAGTCCTTGATAACTCTGCGTTTCGTTGGTCTGCATTATTGCTATTGGACTGTGATTTTCTTGCCATGCTCGAATTTGTATTATTTGCATTCAAATAAGAACCAGCCAACGGGTTTGTTGGAAAAAAATTGGTGCGTTTTGCTTCCAACGGTTTTGCTCTCCAACAATTAAAAACGTTGAACAGATGAACGTGAAATAAGACATGACGAAAGCTTTAGAGACTATGAAGAATGCAACGGATGATTGATGCAAATGTTATTGAATGGGAATATTCATTATATATGAGGTAAAAATGTAGTATAATTTAGATCAACATTTTAACCGAATTATCTTCTTTAACCGTTGTTATCGCTTAGATTACCTCTTGTGTTCTTGACATGCCGTTAGCAAGATAATCCGGTTAAAACATCAAATTATCACGCCTTTTTATCTACTTTGGGAATATTTTTCTTTCTAAATTTCCGCTTTTTTTTTTTGTAATTTATCTTCAAATGTGCATCAAAACTTTCTTTATTCTTAAATAATCGCTGCATGCGGGTGTTCCAGAAGCTCGGGTTAGCACAGAATTGACTGAAGATAGCCCGATTGACCCGTTAGCTCATATTGATGAAGAATAGGAGCAGATAGAACACAACTAAAAATCACACTCCATCTATGACGTTATAAGGATAATTTTTGGCATTTTTATCTGATTTTTATGCTATTTTTGCACCTCGTATGCTCAGTTGATCGCCCATATTACCTCGCCGATCATCATGCTGACCTCTGTTTACGCAAGAGGCCCTTCAATGGTACCACTAAAATATCAGATTGTCTTCAGCTAGTTAATGACATTTCAATACTTTGCTGACAATCATGTCATTACCATCAGTTGATATTGGTACTTAATCTATTGAAGGATTAGAACAGGTTGGAATCCATCATATCTTTGGAGTTCCTGGTGATTTCAACTTGACTCTCTTATATTACATCTATGAAAATGGTAATATGAACTGGCTAGGATACTGCAATGAACAATGCTGCTTATGCGGTAGACGGTGATGCTCGTCAAAACGGCCACGCAAGTGCTCTGATGATACTGTCGGAGAGTTACCTGCTCTCAACGGTAAATCGTTGAAATTTGCATCTAGACAAGTACGACTAGAGAATATGCTAGAAATAGAGGTGAGATTTGAATAGTCTATCGGCTAGATGTAGTGATGAAATTTGAGTAGTTTTTCCATACTTTAGTAGTTACAATGAAGAGAGCGGTAGTTATGTCCTTCCCACCTTTGGCTTTTTGTGATCTGGCGGTGGCCGAGATATCTCAATGTGAAAATTCTTACCAATTAGCTTATAACCAGATGTAGATGCTTCAATATGGGGATAGGTCGTTTGAATCTCTACTACTTGATCCTCACCAAAGCCAAGATCGTCGTTGGGTATCCATATACATGGTATCCGTTCTTGTAATGCTGGGTGGTATAAGGTGTTATCTGATGATATAGACGATGAAGTGCCATATGAAGTCGAACCGCGCGAGCTTTCACCACTAGATACTGATAATGACTCAAATGAGAGACATTTTTCCGCTTTAGAATTTGATATTATTCTACGCTTGTTTGGCGACGATCCAGTTGTTGCATGCAAGTCCTCTATCCTCTCCTCGCTTGAATTGAAATTCAGTGTTTTAAGATAAGGATAGCATGCTGATTCTAGGCGATAATGGAAAATGACAGTGCAAAAGAATGCGATCATCATAAACAGTGCGCTCAACAGACACAAAACAGAACCATGCTCCTCGTAGCTGCTGAAGTATAATCCGATCATGCATATTTCTAGACAATATATGCCAGCGAATGTTTGAAGCATGGCTCTAGGGTAAAATAGGCCGAATGTTTCGACTCTAGTCACTGAAGGGTAGGTTAGTATCATATGCTACTAAGGAAAACCATCTCCTCAGCCGGGAAAAATGGCAAAAGGGAATCTTACCACTGCAATACATAATGCGGTACTTCAAAGAATAGTAAATGAGAAGAAACGCAAATGCAGAACATACAACAATCATTGGCGATATTACAGAATAGGCAACTGTAATACCAGCAATGTTTGCCAGCGTCGCAAAGGTTCTAGGATATTCAATGGAGTACAAGTTCCGCATGTTGCGACTGTAAATATCTCTGGCCGTATGATCGAATAGCCAGTGAAATATCAAATGGTCAATAAGCCTGTCAAGTCTAACGAGCTCTCCTCCAGAAATTGCAAAGCCTTCTAAGAGTACATATGACAGGAAGAAGTTCGACGACTTCGGAATATCTTGAGCCAATATGCCGGGTATTGAAGTAGGATATCTAATAGCCTGATAAAGAATTCTTGTGATCCCAGAAGAAAGAGTCAGGACGAGGAAAATTTGAATATGCAGGAAGAGAAAAAGATTCTTCTGAATATCAAGCCCTACCAGTGTACTGACAGGGTACTTTTTCATCGAAGCAAGCGCATTAAAAATTCTGGGAACAGAAGCAAACAGTATTTGAAGAGCAATCGGAGGACCAATGCCTGAGACAACCTCACACATTGTTGGCGACACCTTGTGAACCCAATCCAGAGGTGGTATCAATTGAATAAGGTACTGGGGCTGTGATATGATTCCGATAAAAGCAACAGGAAAAGACCAGCCCACTATAATGACTATGATTAATAAGTTTGCGCAGCAATGGCTCAAAAATCGACGCCAGGGATGAAGTCGAACGTGTTCCCATAGAATGTCTCTACTGTTGCTAACATACAGAACAGAGATATATGCCAGACTCAATTGGCTTGATCGAAAAATACTTGCACCCTGGCTACAGGCAATCTGTACAGCCAATGGATCATTAAATTTAACCAAACAAGAATCAATCAGCGGGCATACGATCTGTGATTCCGCCTGGTAATTTGCAATCTCGACATTTAAACGCTGGACTTCTTTCTTATAGTATGAAAGGGAGTCAACTGAAACACGATTGAAAATGTTCTTCCATGACAGCAGGTTTCGGGGCAGCTGGTCTTCAGCCAGGTACTTCTTCCATTTCATACCAGGAACGTATTCCTGCAAAATCACGGTGCGGTCTTCTGTCTCCACGGTAGACACACCATCAGGTTTCTCTTTTTCATCTTTTTCATGAGATTTATCTTTTGCAGAAGCTTTCGAGGCTTTTCTGATCATGGCAACTTCGGCTTTTTCCAATTGACGTACTGCAAATGTACGCTTCTTTATCAAAGCAGTCAAAGTGGCATAATCTCTATTAATCCAAATATTTTTGATTCCTCCAGGATATCCAGCAAAGATGGATCTGATTTTGGGCTCAAATAAGTAATTGATAGGCACTTGTTGTATGAGGATGGTGTTTTCAGCTCTGACATTGGATGTAGCGGTAGTAACATAGTCATGCCGAAGTGACACAAAAAGCTGAATTTCACGATAAACTTGAAAGCATAGAAATATAATGACACCAATTCCAGTCAGACAATGTACTAACAGCCTGTCTGGAGCATTATCAGCGGTGTTTGTCCACGATAACAGCTCCAAGGCGCTAGAGACAATCTGATTAGAGGTGATATTCAAAGGAAGTAATATTGGAACAACAATCAAGCTTACTAAGGACCAAAATCCGCAATGAAACAACGCGTATCTTAGTAGAAAATAAGCGTCGAGTCCAGATGACTGGGCTATACTATTCAGGGGGGTTTTGAATACTGGGCCTAGCCAGCCCCAAAAACGGTCAGGACCAGGAGGAACCTGCTGGCTTTTATCTACCATAAAACTACGAGGCTCATAAATAGCACGAAGACGTTTACGAAGAATGGAAAATGCAAAGAATTGAGCTATGAAGACAGCTAAAGCGACGCCCAGGGAAGACAAGAACGACGATAGCGAGATATCGTCATGCGCCTGGGCTGTGCCACTGTCAACACCAGCAAAAAGCTTAAATGCCAAGGAATCCTCTTTAACTAAAGTGCCGAAAACTGGAAAGGGTGGCGGGTCCATTTGGCAAAAGAATTACAATGAAACAAGTGTAATGCAAGGATCTTCAGATAAACAAAAATGGCTGTGAATTTGCTGGACTTCAGCCGTGCGTAGATCTGTCAACAACGTGATAAAAGCCCTGAAGGGATAAACCCTTAGAGATAATCAACGCCAGGAATTATTTGGTGGATCAGCGTTTTTTTAGTGATGGCTGGACTACATATGAAAAGTAATTATCATTAGAATGTTCTACGAAACGGTAGGGTTTTTTTTGCCCCTGAAAGCCTGGAGATGACGACAGGGTGAACTTTAAATGCGTTGCGCCGCATCGGATCCTTGCAACCAGCGTCGGCTAACGAGAACATGATTTTACAGATAATTCACGAAAACCAGTATATAAAATTTTTCATCGTCTTTGTCTCCTATAAATTCATTACCTTTCATTCGTATCCGCCTTGACGCCTCGTTTTCTCGTCACATAATGGTGTGTCATTGTTACACCCGTTGAACCCCTCTCCCCAAACCCCGATCACCAGCCTCCTTGCATAATTATTAGCGACTTGGCCAAACAGAAATATCCGGATGGCTACACTTTAGGCCGCATTCTGAAACCAAAAATAGTAAATTATTCTGTTGACCACCTCATAGCCTGCATGGTGATGCATGGTGAGGGTCAGGATATGTTTTGATATTCCTTGAACGAGTAGTCCTTATGCGAGCTGTCTTAGCGATCGTTACGCCGAGCCAAAAATAACTTCTAGGCAAGGGCGATTATGGGGCAATATAAAAAGTCCCTTTCCGCCCACTTATGTATATTATTTTATTTCTACTTGTTTATCAATATTTTCTGAGTCTGGAAAATTCTCTGTTTTTCTAAAAAAAAATATGGTTTTGCCTCAAGTCTTATCAGCTCTGTTAATTCTCGCAGCAGCTCCATCGGCTGCTCAGACCTACACATCATGTGATCCACTCAAGGAGGGAAATTGTAACCCTGATAAAGCTCTCGGCACAACGCTAAGTGTGGATTTTACACAAGGTCAATCTTCTGATTTTAATGCAGTTAGTGCTTCACAACAAATCTCCTATGGATCTGATGGTGCTGATTTCACCATTGCCCAACACGGAGACAATCCTACCATTGAGTCAAACTTCTACATTATGTTTGGTCACGTCGAAGCTGTTATTCAGGCTGCTCCTGGCACTGGAATTGTCTCGTCATTTGTTCTGCAATCTGACGACTTGGATGAAATCGACTGGGAATGGGTCGGTGGAGATCAATATCACGTCCAAACCAACTACTTCTCCAAAGGTGACACAAGCACTTATGACCGAGGTGAAATGCATGATGTGAGCAATCCATCTTCTACTTTTCATACATATACCGTTGATTGGACTGACAATCAGCTTGTTTGGTCTGTTGATGGTAATGTCGTCCGAACCTTGCAATCAAACAACCCTGAAGGCTATCCTCAGACCCCAATGGCTCTGAGAATTGGTTCATGGGCTGGAGGTGATTCGTCTAATCCTCCAGGAACCATTGAATGGGCCGGAGGTGTTACTAATTATGGTGACGGTCCTTTCAGTTATTATGTTAAGAGTCTCAAGGTTCAAGATTACTCCACAGGTACCGAATACAAGTATGGAGATAATTCTGGATCCTGGACTTCAATTCAAGCCATTGGTGGAGAAGTCAATGGAGATTATAATGGTTCTCCTTCATCTGCGTCTTCTGCTGCTCCCTCAAGCTCCACTGCTGCTCCAAGTTCTTCATCATCTCCTGCTAGTAGTAGCAGTAGCCTCGAAATTTCATCATCTACAAGCAGCAGTTCATCTTCTTCAGTTGCAATTAGCCCCGTCTCATCATCTTCTGCAGTCATCATCTCTAGCTCGTCCGCAGAAGTGGCCAGTGCAAGCTCTTCAGTATCTTCTTCTGAAGCATCTAGCACCGCCGGCACATCTTCAGCAACGCCTGAAGCTATCAGTACATCACCTTCTGCGCCCAGTTCGGCTGCAGCAAGCTCTAGTGAGGCACTTGGCAGCTCCGCAGCATCTGCTGAACCTTCCATCCAAAGCTCTTCAGCAATACCAGTTCTTCCTGGTGGAGTTGTGAGCTCATCTGCATCACAAATAGAGACGTCTGGAACTCTTACGAGTTCTAGCCAGCCCAGCATCGGTGTTTTGGGTGCCAGTTCAGGAACAGCTACTGCGGCATCGAGTTCCATACCAACAGTTGCTGCATCTTCTTCGACTGCTCCGACAGTTGCCAGTATCGCTGCTGTGACAAGAATGTCAGCTGGCAGTTGCATTGCATTGTTGGCATTTGTCGCCAGCTCGGTCATACTTTTGTAAGAACATTTCGCCAAAATCAAGTATATAAGTTACCACGAAGTATAATACTAGAAATTATTCAAGATAATGATCATTTCAGTAATAGTTTTCAGCAATGGCTACTAGTTTTTTCTCGAGCAAATTACCCCTTTGTGTCATCGATAGTATCTCTTCCACGGTCCTTTTTCTCTCTAGACTTCCTTAAAGATGGAATAACGTACTTCTGAGATGCGATAGGTTGCTTCTGTTTGTTTTGTTTATCTTTTGAATTGTCTTTTCCAGATGAATCTGAACTTGTCTGAGACTTCAAAGAGCCCTGCTCAGAGACTTCTGAATTCTCCCGAACATCCACAGAATTTGATTTTTTTGTATTTTTCTCCTCCAGTGATAACCCAGATAATATCGACGATATATCATCAGCTGGTAGCTGCTTGGCTTTTGCGGGCTGTTCTGTTGGTTCAACTCGAGC
The DNA here is from genome assembly GCA_037040845.1 of Trichomonascaceae sp. B5901. Taxonomy (NCBI): domain Eukaryota; kingdom Fungi; phylum Ascomycota; class Dipodascomycetes; order Dipodascales; family Trichomonascaceae; species Trichomonascaceae sp. B5901. Next base: position 19,449 of record JAXQHN010000009.1, read on the forward strand.
CGACGAGAGCTTAGGTTGTATCCTTGAGTATTCTGAGGATTTATCCGTCTCCCTACTGGCGCTGTGACCTCGAACTCTATTGAAATCTTTGGTTTCTTGCACCGAAGTCTCATATCCGCCTTGTTTCTGCGTGCTTTCTTCTCGTCTCTTAGCCCTTGGAACATATTTGCCAATATCTTCTCTCGGTTTGAAATCTTGACGAACTCTTATGATTTTTCTAACTGAGCCGTCTTTACGTACAGAACCTCCGACATATCGTGAGCCATCAGGAGCGACTTGGATCCCCGAAGCTGGTGGTTGATCCATGATTTGAATGATAAATGTCAATGGTGCAACGTAGTCATGTAGATTGCTATGTTCTTGAGCTGTGCACTATATAATTAATCACGTATGATACTAAGAAAACAATTTGATAAAGTCAATACAGTAGCAATAATGAGAAGTTTGGTTGAATGGTGTAAATTATCCTGGATTACTGCCTGATCTGGTAGGTGAGATATTTGGAACAACTGCTGTATAAACAAGCAGTTAAATATATATTAAATTAATCAATACCGAGACGAAAATGCTCGGTTAATACATCTATCTCAAAAATAATGGCTTTATATTTTATTTCCAGGCCGATTTCAATCACTTACGTAATCCTGCATCGTTTCTGAGTCAGCATCCATTGCCCAATCATACACAGCGTTTTTCTTTCATCTTTGACAGAAACCACAGACATCGTTAACCGACAACTTTGCATAGAAATGGTAAGTTACGATTATTGGTTGTGAAACGCGTAGGATGCTAGGGCTTTTTAGATCAGTCTCTACTTGTAAAGTTCACATACCTGTTGTCTATGCAATGGTGTGATTTGTCTAACCTTCTCAGTCTTTTGCTAGCACAATTTACAATACCGTTTTCAAGCGAAACTCCATTTTTGTTGGATCAGTGTTTGCTACTGCTTTTTTCTATGATATGTAAGTGGAATTTTGAGTAAACTTCGTTTTGTTTAGTTATACTAATCTCTAGAATCTTCAACCAGACAGTCAACAAGTACTACGATAGCATCAACCGAGGGGTAAGTGGAATCTTTTATTACTGGAGAAAGGGGCTCTAGAAGCATATTTCAAGAGCCATTGGCGTCAATTCCGACAATCATCTAACTTAATAGAAACAATGGAAGGATATTCGTCAGAAATATATCACAGAAGATGACGAAGACGACGAATAGACAGTTACAATTTGTAATTGAATAAAAGAGTTTTCAGCAGTATTGGACTCTCGTAGTAATAATATAGAAAAATATCAAATATTGTTGCAATTTATTACATATTTTCGAATTTGGTTGTATATTTCAGGCGTATGGGATTCTCCGAAAGTCACGTGAGCATCAGTAATCGTACCAGAAACCTGAAACATATAAAATCTACATTTTCAAACCGATTGAGAAAATAACTATACATTCTTATAATACTCGAATCAAATAACAATTCAGATGATTTTTTCAATGCCTTTCCCCCCCTTCGTTCTCATTTCTTCCTCCCTTTAACCGTCCTATCTCCGTCACCCCCGTTTCCCACTTTAACCTTTATCTTTTGCCATTTACTGTTTATCTTTCACGTCCAAAGGAAACAACCAACCAAATCATGGATAAGGCCAGTAATTTCAGTGAGGATCCGCCGTACATCCAGGACCTGAAGACTTTTCTTATGGATTTACCTAGGCAGGTGGAAAGATGTACTGATACTGTTCGAGCGCAGATCCGACGGGCTCTTTTCCGTGCTGCGTCCTGTGATGGCAAATATATTCATTTGTTTTTTCCAGGCTTTGAGAATCAGGAATTGCTTCGTCAAGCTGTCAGAGGCGCTGATGTCAACATGTATGATGCTACCAAGGACAAGTTGTTGTATGATCCTAGCTGGAATATGAGTTCTCAGAATGAAAGTCTCAGGGACAATGCTTATCATCCAGGACGTCCTTGTGTGAGAAAATTTTCCAAGGGTGAACCTACTTATCGATGCTTGACTTGTGCTTTGGACGAGACTTGTGTGCTTTGCCAATATTGTTTTGATCAAGACCAGCATATTGGCCATCAGGTGACAGTTTCTATCAGTCAACGGGATTGCGGAGGAGTTTGTGACTGTGGAGATGCAGAGGCATGGGTGCGTTCTTTTTCCTGTCGATATTATACTGTTCCTGAGGAGCCCGAAGACCCACTTCCGGAAGAAGCTATCGTTAGTATTTCAAAGACTGTGGATTGTTGTCTGGACTATGTTATCGATATATTTGACCAGTCTGACGTTGGAGTACAAAAGTTACGATCGGCCGACAAGGTCCGAGAAAATCATGCTTTGGCTAAGCTTTCTGCCCACGCTTATGGCCAAGTAGACGACTGCGATGTTGATAAGTATGTTCTCTGTATGTGGAATGATCAAAAGCACTCTTTCGACGATGCATTTCAGGCTATCATAAACGTTACGCATAGAGCCAGGGAATTTGGTCAAATGATTACGGAGAGAGTCGATAGACAGGGTCGAGCAATTGTCGAAATCAGCAAAAACTTGGATATGCTCATGAAACATAAGGAAAGCATGGAAAGAACTGGCTTGGCTCATTCAGTCAGATGTGTTACGGATTTTTTTAGAGAGGAAATGTGCGAATGTATGACAGAATGGCTTTTTACTTTGAGCAAATCTCCTTTAAATGGTAGTCATATTGTTATTCGTGATATTGTGGGCGATTCTTTACTGAGGCCATGGAAATATGGCACCAAGGCATTAGTAGAAGGCTCTTCTGAAAATATTCTTTCTTATGGTGATGAAACTATCGACTATATGGTGTCTCGATCAAAACTTGATGGTCCTTATATTCCTGAGGTGGGATCTCATCAATCGCCTTCAGAACATATTGACGGATCTTCGTCGCTAGCTTCGTCAGTTATGTTGAAACGCGGATATATGTTTGGCAATGGAGGGGAGGATGTAAGTGGCGTGCTCGTAGATTCGTTATCGCCAAGTCCTGATTCACAAGTAGATGGGACTATTCGTGCTTCTGTCAGTGATGGTGATATTGGACAGCTCCCAGAAGGTTTCAATATGGAAGCTCATAGGGCCTTTTGTACTCGGAAGATTACCCCCTTGAAAGGTTACTGGCCCAAAGGAAAAGCTCCAGCTCAAGAAAGAAAAATCAGCTCCAGAATCCAATATCTTATGTTCTACGATATACGATGGTGGAAGAACTTGAGGACTATGATGCGTGACTTATTTATTTCTGTTTTGATTTCTACCAATGATCACAAAAGAATATTCGGCCTTCAATATGCTGAGTTTTATCCTATATTGTCTGAGTTATATATGATAGCTGATAGGGAACCGGAGTGTTCTATCACAAGCAGTCTTTCTACACAGCTTTATACTACGCCGACTATTGCTACGGAGCTGATCAAGGAAAATATGTTCACTGATTTTCTTGCGTCGCTTTATACGTTCTTCACCACTGGTCGTATTGGTGCTCCTAGCGATGTCAACACTCAGTATCATGTTAGTAGTGATCTCAAGGTGCTCAAAAATCATCGATTCAATCAAGTGTTTCACGACTTGGAGTACATCATAAATCGAAATCTTGAGCCTGCTCTTGTTTCTGGTGATATTACCAAGGTTGCTCAGCTATGCGACTTTTTATTGCTATTCCAGGGTCTATCGCCGTTGTCACGGCAGAAGCATACTCATGTGGAATACGAGTCCGACTTGTGGATGTACTTTTTCAACACTCTTCCTTCTGTACTTCAATTGGGCTATGCTGTGGCAAAAGGTATTTCATCTTGTACTCCAGAGCAGAGTTACAACACCATTGAAAGTGTGGCACGGGCTATCAGTGATTGGTCACAAGGGGCTTATAATAAAAAGTTGGAAGCTTCTGAAATGGGCGATTATTCACCTGAGTTTATCGCAGCGCACTCTGAATATGGAGGCAAGGGGGCATCTTCTGTTATTGTTTGGTTTCGGGTGGATGATCGTAAAGTTAGTTTTCACCATCCATTGCATGCATTGCTTTCATGGTTGATTCAGTATGGCAAAGTGGAATCTGTGGAACATCTAAGGAGGATATTGCTGCCTGATAATTGTATCCCTGGTGCTGAAATTGAAAATCTAGAACTCATTTTTGATCACCCTATTCGTGTTTTGTCTCTGTTGTCACAAATTCAGGTTGGATTATGGGTACGAAATGGCTATTCGATTAGAAATCAGCTGCATCATTACAGAGACGTTACTTTGAGAGATTCAGCTTTTTTCAGGGATGTTTTCATGGTGCAGACTGCTCTTGTTGTTTTACCTCCGGATACTATATTTCAAACATTGCAGGAGAGGTGGTCATTAACAAACTGGGCTACAGACGACTTGTACGACGAGCCTCAAAGAATGTACTTGCTCGAGGATTTTCTGCATTTCCTTATTTCCTTCATAGTAGAGAGGAATCATCTTCGTGGTCTTGATGAAAAGGAAGTTAAGCAAAGGTATATCGCGAAAGAGATCATACAGTGCCTAGCTGTAAGAGATATGACGTTTTCGGATATGTGCAAGGTGATTCCAGAGATATTAACTGGTGGTGAGGTGTTCGAAAAGGCGCTGAATTCTATGGCTACGTACAAAGCTCCTACGGGCATTCGAGATCATGGAACTTTCCAGCTGAAGCCGGAATATCTGGAGCAGTTTGACAGTTATTATATTCATTTTACGTCTGCCAATATTGAGGAGTCAGAAGCAATTGTTCGAGCAAACATAGCGAAGCTGACTGGTCAGGTGCCTAGTATGGTTGTTTTGGAGCCTCCTCTGACTGCTATTGAGTCCGGTCCTTTTATGAACGTATCTGCATTCTCCAGGACTATCAGTTTTTTCAATTTTATTTTTGGTGTTTTGGACTTTGTCGTTAATAGCAAGTCTGGCACTCAGTATGACGGAGTGATAAGCCATATTTTGCAGTTACTTCATGTAGCTGCGTTGGATGATTTGAATGTGGTCAAAACTTTGAATGTTCCTCTTGAGGAGAGTTTTTGCAGTATGATGTGTCTTTCTAGTGATGGCAGTAATGATGGCAAATGTGTGATAGATTTGCTTTATGATATCAAGAGCATCCCGGATTTTAGAGAACATATTGCAAGGATTGATAGAATATTTGATATCCTTCGAAGAAGGGACGAAAATGCGGTCAATAATAGGGTGGCTAGAGCGTTTGCAGCCAGAGCTTCATTGCTTGAGAATATGGCCCCAGATGGTGGCTACAAGGAAGGGTCTGCAGGAGTGGAGTCTCCGGCGGGATCCAACGAGGAAACAGAAGCACTTAGGCGTAAAAGGTTAGGGAAGCATCATCGTGAGAAGATTTTGGAAGAAATGCGCAAACAGCAACGAATTTTTGCAGAGCAAAATCTGAATGATAGTGAAGAAGATGAGTTGACGGATGAGGATGCGGAGATGGAGGAGCAAAATGGATCTGGTGAGAAACCAACGACATTTCCTAAGAGCCATTGTATCTTATGCAGAATGCCTGATGATAAAACTAGTGTCTACGGTGTGATGTGCTATATTATGAATTCAAATACGGAGAGGTCTGTTCCCTGGGGGTACAAGGATTGGGTTTATGAGGCTTACGGATGCAACAAAGACCTGGACGATGAAATAACGGACGAAAGCTATCAGGAAATTGGGAATGAGAACTGGCGGGAATACAGGACGAATTTCAGAAAATCAAATCGTATAGGGCCGGGTTTTCCTACTGAGTTTTCGGGTCAACATCACGTCATCACTGGGTGTGGCCATGGAATTCATTATCAGTGTTACAAAGAGCATGTGGCTGCTACTGTGGCTCGATCGGCTCAGGTCAATCGAAATCCGCCGGAGGATGCTAAGAGAGGAGAGTATCTTTGTCCATTGTGCAAGGCCCTTAATAATACCTTTGTCCCGGTGCTGTGGAGGAATAATAGCAACACATTGCAAAGTGTAATGAAGGTTAATGAGTTTGGAGAGGCCGATTATCCAGAAGAACTAAGCGACGGAAATTTTCTGGCTAAGCTGCAAAGCATGAATTTTTCAGGTAGGAGCAGAGGCGGTTTGTCATTGTATAACTGTGAGCCTGTTTTAAGTGACCAAGGTACCAAGAATTTGCTTCCACAGTTTCTCAGAGTTTTTGAAGAGTTGAAGGAGGATCCAGACTCGGCATATGAAGGTTTCAACAAACAAGTTGTTCATGCTCTTCAAGGGGTGTGGAAAACTTACGCCATCAATCATGATAGAGAAGGGGCTTATGAAACGGCAAATTGGCTAACAAACTCTGTACAAGATTTGATATCTTGGCTTGCAAATTCTGTACAGGATCTGGAAATGTCTCTAAGAGGTCTTAAACATCCCAATGCTATGGGTGGTCTGCTTGTCGATCAGATTCCATCACAGTCTCTGCAGCTTCTTCGAGTATTCACTGAATTCGTTAAATCATACCTAGGATACTTTTCGTTTGGACCGGGCGTTGACAACGAAATTAATATGCCTTTTGTTTCGCCATATGATTTGCTATGGCCCCTTGGTATGGAGGCTATCCCGTTCAATGATTTTGTGCTTAGCTCACTATTGTATGGACCGTGCTTAAAATTGGAAGTTCCTCAACTGCTGAGAATTAATCTTGTGTCGAGCATCTTGAGGACCATCTCAGCAATTGTTTCCCAGGTTAACTATGGTACGGAATGGACTACTGATAGCATTTTGTTTGATATACCTCGAGCTCCTGGAAGCGATGATCGAGAAATGTTGCAAGCGCTGGGAAAGATTGCGGCTGTTGTTAGAAAGGTGGTGGAAGTTGATTACTCGTCATTGAATAGCAACATGTGGAACTTGGATGCATTTGGAGAGGTGTTATATTCAATTATTTCTCGTCAGGTGTTACCGTTTTTGCGTCAATCTGCGATATTTGTTTGTTTGCTGTGTGGAGACTACTATGATCCTTACAACTATATGGGGTATGATCGGGGATATGAAGGTGACAAATTGTGTGATTTTATGGGAATTCCTCATCTTACCGAAACTTTGATCAATATGGCTACTCCAGGAACCTCTGAAAATTATATTGCTCAACTCATAACCGAAAATGAGTATCAGAGCTATACGTCGAATCTTGAGTACCCTGGAGTCCCTCGATTGCTTTATATGCCTTATAGATTGGACGAGTTTTTCAGTTTGCCGCTACGGAATGGAGGTAAGCCGGCGCCGTCTGATCCTGCTATTTGTTTGTATTGTGGAGCAGTTGTTGGTATTCAAGCGTCTTTACTGGTCAATGAGCATATAGGTCAATGTTACAGTCACGCGATGACCTGTGCAGGAGAAATGGGACTCTTCATTATACCAAAGAAAAGTTCGTTGTTGCTTTTGAATAGACGTCAGGGCTCGTTTGCTGAAGGGCCATATCTAGATTTGCACGGAGAGCCTGATGAGACTATGAGAGGAGGAAGACCGCAATATCTTCAAAGCAATAGATATGATCATTTCATTCGATCGCAGTGGCTGCAGCATGGCATGGTGAGTTACATTGCCAGGAAATTGGACAGTTTGGTGGACAATGGAGGATGGGAGACTTTATAGGTGGATATTTTTTGGCATATATATATATAGAGCATTGTTGGTGATAATTGAAAGATATTTTGATATTTAAATTCGTGAGAATTCTAATATTCTAAACTTAAAAGAGATCGCGTATTACCTCAGATTTTGGTTTCATTGAGTTTATCGGTAGTTTGTTCGACGTCAGTTTTCGAAGCTTCGGGCTGAGCTGCCTTTGGATAATGTGTTCCAATCTTCTTGACTTTCTGCTTCTTCTTGGGCTCCTCCTGCACTTCAGGGTATGCTTGTGCTTCTATTTTTGCAAATTCCGGGTTACTCAGAAGCTCATTGCGAACAGGTTCCAGTATCTTATTAGTACCAGCAGCCACAGCTAATTTCAAGTCCTTAGGATACAACTTTTCAGCAGCATAATCGGCCTTTATATCATCGATATTAGTGTAAAAGACATCTCCGCCGTATTTTTCATCTCTTTTAACAGTAAAGCCAGCTTTATCACCGTCGTTGAGCTGAGAAATAGGCAACAGTACATATTCGATGAAGGCCAGTAATCCGTTACCTTCGACTTCACCGATTGCAGCATACGCTTTAGAGATTTTCTTTTCGACGACTTTGGGATCATCTAAAAGATCAATCTTAGAATTTGGGTCCGACGCAGACATTTTACCACCTTGGCCCAATCCAGGAACCATTGGGTTCATGAGATGCGCTCGTTTATTGTAATTGATTGTCGGCAGATTTTCCTCAGCAAGAACAAAGATTTTACGCTGATCAACGCCTCCAAACTGAGCATCTACATCTAGATATTGCTCGTCTAAAGCCTGCATTAAAGGATAAATAAGACCAGATAACAGAGGATTATCAACCTGCTTTACAACATCAGCTCCAGCCCGTTTGGCCGAGTTTTGCGAGACAACATTGGATAACTTGAATAAATCCAGAGTGTATTCACCGGACAACTGGTAGCTTCGTCCTACCACAAATTTGAGTTTGTCAATAGAAACTCCTATACCTCTAAGAATGGCCTTGATACATAGCTCATAGTATTTGACACGATACTCAACCACTTCCAAAGAAGCCTTCATGTTATCAAGAAAAGCATGTAAATCGGCAAGAAGTACAGTGACTTCGCAGTCGGCAGCCAGGAAATGTGCTAATTTGATCATTGGCACAAAATAGGCTATGTGGGGTTTACCAGTAGGAGCAGTACCCCAATAAATCTTGACATGACGTCCAGAAGCAAGAACATCCTTTATAATCTGTCCATTTAGAGTTTCTTGTAATTGACGAGTAATAAGCTCGTATTTCTGGTCCGCAGTAAGTTCAGTCATGATGAGGGAGGTCAGAAAGAGTCAGTGAAAAATAGAGCATAGACATCGATAAAATATAAAAAAACATCAAGAAACTCAGCACAGTTTGGCAACAGACCCACCAATCATGGAAGTAGATGAAACCCAATTTGTAGGGGCAGCAGAGAGTAATATTAAAAACGCCATCAATAATGATGATATATCCGAAGAAACACCAAACGTCGATGGTGAACTCATGTATTTAAGATATTATACGGGACATCGAGGTCGATTTGGCCATGAATTTCTGGGTAAGTAGGACCAATTAAACCAGCCAACCAGTCATATTAACTTGCTAGAATTCGATGTTCGATTACTTGATAATGGTCAATTAGCCATAATCAGGTATGCAAATAACTCAAATTATAGAAACGATAGCATTATACGTAAACAGACCCAGGTATCCAAGGCTGTAGTAGATCAACTAAGAAAGATAATAGTCGATAGTGAGATTCTACTGGAAGATGACAAATATTGGCCTGAGCCTAATCGAGACGGTACGCAGGAGCTGGAAATTCGACTGGGGAAATACCATGTTTCATTTGAGACTTGCAAATTGGGCTCATTGAGCGATGTGCAAGAAAGTGAAGATGCCGAAGGATTACGAGTTTTTCATTATTTAGTCCAAGATCTTAAAGCGATGATATTTTCACTGATATCATTGCATTTCAAGGTGAGTAACGTGATTTGGTTCCATATGCTGCTTGATGGTACTAACCTCTAGATCAAACCTATATAAAATACTCGACGATATTTAAATATTAATGACTTTTTTGTAAATTTGTTTACTTATATATTAATCATTCGAATAATATTTCCTTCATTTTCTCTTTTGCCTTCTATCATCTTCTATTTCCCCCTATAACCCTCCCTGGCCTCTTTTCCAGCTCTCTTAATTTGGTGTATTTGATCTGCAATTTGACTTCTTCTTCTACCTGCTTGCATTATAAACAAAAACATTCCATTCAGCTAATCAAACTTCATTTTTTACTCGCTTTACTTGTATTGGGATCTTACTTTGTTTTTCGCATCATTTCATTGAGTTTTTTTTCCAACTCTTTTGGCCATGTTTGGCGAGAATCATGTCCCTGGTTGGAAAAAACCAGTAAATGAACAACAAAAACAACCTACCGTTCAAGTGCCTGGGTCTCCTAATGGAAAAGCTCCAACCAGTCAGAAAAGACCCACTTCTACACAGAAGCAGCCAAATGCTGGGGCTGGTGACACCAACAAGCGACTCCATACGGACAATGCATCCTCTTCCAGACTCATGTCACTTTCTGATCGCTTTTCTTATAAATCAGAACCTGGAAAACCTACGTCTACAGTGTTTTCTAGGTATGCAGCCTTGCTTTCTGGTGGAAATCCTACTGCACCTCGGCCTTCTCTAGCTCAGAATCAACCTGCTAAAGCCCACATACCATCAACAGGCGCGTCAAGCAGCGCTAATGGAGTACGCAATGGCGCATCTACCAGCATGAATGGCTCCAGTTCTGGAACTCCTACTCTTACCGCCAAAAGAGAGGTGTCGAAGCCGTCCCTGTCCATAAGACAGAAGTTTTCTTCAAGTCAGAATAAACTTCCTTCAGCTTGGAATGCATCTGCTGAGAGCTTGTATGATGACAAACCAGCTGCTTCTAAGCCATTTAGAAGGCTTTATCGTAAGGAAGACGATAATGATTCGGCAGCTTCTTCTAGGCCCGCTTCCGCCCACAGCCACCGTTCCAGCTCCAAGGATATAGATAGCCAGGATGAGGACTCTGATCGTGAAGCTTCCGATGACGAGGACTTCAATGAGAGGGTTCTGGATTTCCTCAACACTGCTTCCAAGGAAGATATTCAGGATATATGTGCATGTAGCGAGGAGCACGCTGACGAAGTGGTCAAAAACCGACCTTATGCCACTCTTAATGCAGTGAGGAAGGTCAATGGCTCTACTGATACTTCTGATTCTGGAACTGATAGCGTTAAAACAAAGAGAAGAGGTGCTGCTCGTAAGACTATTGGTGAGAAGATTGTCGATGCCTGTTCAAACACGCTACTAGGGTACGAAGCTGTGGACTCGTTGATTACGAAATGCGATGATCTTGGAAAACTAGTCGGTCGAGAAATCGATAAATGGGGCGTCAACATTCACGGAGGAGAATTAGATATGACCAACATTTCGACTACTGATAATAACTTTTTTGCAGAGAAACCGAAACTTCTTGCGCACGATTTGGATCTTAAAGATTATCAGCAAGTTGGAATCAACTGGCTTTCTTTATTGTATTCTAAAGGTCTTTCCTGTATTCTAGCTGACGAAATGGGTTTAGGAAAGACTTGCCAAGTTATTGCATTTCTAGCCCATCTGAAAGAAATTGGTGCCAACGGACCTCACTTAATTGTTGTTCCTGCATCAACTTTAGAGAATTGGCTTCGTGAATTTCAGAGATTTTGTCCCGCTTTGAAAGTGGAACCTTACTATGGGTCTCAGAATGAGCGGGCTGATATTCGTGATGCAATTATTGAAGAAGGCACTCAATACGATGTCATGGTAACAACGTATAACTTGGCCTGTGGTGGAAAATATGACACTAAATTTTTACGAACTCGAAATTTCAATGTCTGTGCGTATGATGAGGGTCATATGCTGAAGAACAGTCAAAGCGAACGATATGCCAAACTTTTGAGGCTTAAGGCAAACTTCAGGCTTTTGTTGACAGGCACTCCACTTCAAAATAATTTGCAAGAATTGGTTTCGTTGTTGTCGTTCATGATGCCAGCCTTTTTTGAAGAAAGAAAGGACGATCTGTCGATCATTTTCAAGCATAAAGCTAGAGCTAGTGACTCTTCAGATGCTAAGAACCCACTTCTGTCGGAACAGAGAATTCAAAAAGCCAAGACCATGATGACTCCGTTTGTACTGAGAAGGCGAAAAGCGCAAGTTTTGCAGCATTTGCCTACTAAATCGCATGAGGTTGTATATTGTGAGATGACCCCGTCACAGTCGGCCTTATATCAAAAAGAACTTCAATGGGGCAAGAGCGAGAAACTGGATAATGAAGTGGAGAAGAACAAGGATGAGTCTAAAAAGAAGCTGCGCAATATTTTGATGCAACTGCGAAAAGCAGCCATTCATCCATTGCTGTTTCGCGTTGTCTTCAGTGACGAGACTCTGAGAGCCATGTCAAAAAAAATCATGAAAGAACCCCACTACGTCGAGGCAAATCAGGAGTATATTTACGAAGATATGGAGGTGATGAATGATTTGGAACTTACTAGACTGTGTGAACAGTTTCCAGCTACGATAGGGCATCATCGACTCAAGGAGGATGAATGGTTCAACTCGGGTAAAGTAGAAAAACTGCGTGAAATACTGCCAGAAATGAAGTCAAATGGCGATAGGATTTTGATATTTTCTCAGTTTACTCAGGTGCTGGATATTTTAGAACGAACTTTGGACAAAATGTCTATTGCATTTCTACGTATGGATGGTCAAACACCAGTAGAGATGCGTCAGGATATGCTAGACAAATTCCACGAAGAACCGGACATTACTGTATTTCTATTATCTACAAAAGCAGGTGGATTTGGCATTAATCTAGCTTCAGCAAATGTGGTGATCATTTTTGATCTAAGTTTTAACCCTCACGATGATAGACAGGCAGAAGATAGAGCCCATAGAGTGGGGCAAACGCGAGATGTTCGAGTGATTCGAATGATAACGAAAGATACGATAGAGGAGAATATTTTGACGCTTGCAAACACCAAGTTGGCTTTAGATAAAAGTGTTGCAGAAGTGGATGAAAATGACGAGAAGGAGGTGGTTGCTAATGAGAGCAGCGTAGCAGCACTGATGGGATTGGTCAAGCGCGATACAGAGCCTTGACACGTATAGAGGTTGGAATCTGTTTAATATGATAGAAATAATTCCGCAATATGAATACAAGATTATTCTCTTAGTATTTTCTACATCAATACGACTTAAGTCATGCAGTTATCATGCAGTTCGATCCCTGAATATTATTTCCCAGACTTGAACTTTTCCCATTCTTTCTTTTTCTCTTCTTCTCGATATCCTTCAGGAAGCGGTTCGAAAGTCGGGGGTTTAACGTCTCGAGGCTCAATGCTATCTAAATCGGTGATGACTCGGCCCAATTGGACTCCACGTCTAGGAGCTTCGGGAACTGGCGCACTATCAAAGTGTGTATGATAACCTTTTCTATTGGGTGAAAATAGCACCAAACGACGCTGTGATTCATGGGCATTGTCAACCACTTTCTCCCACCTGCTGTGTTCAAGTTTCTCCTTCGTGGCTTCTGAAGGTTTAAGGAATGACAACAAACTGTCGATTTTATCTCCAACAACCGAGCGTGTTCCTGTTAATTTCGATTGGGACTCTCGTGAATATCCATCATATAGCCAAAGTCCAAAGAACACTGAGCCAATTGATACCCAAGCTACAGTTGTCTTTTTCAATAAAGGCTCCTCGGGCCCAAGTTCAGGTTCATGTTCATGAGAAGAGTATGATCGAGATGCGCTCATAGGTTTAAATAGATGACTTGCAACATGACGCCTTGCAACGCTTTTGGAGGCTGTTCGCAACATGTCGTTGAAACGTTTGTATGGAGATGGGTTTTTATGATTGGAAAATCATTAAAAGACAAATGTCATTGGTTGGGAGAGAGATGCGGAGATGCCTAAATGGGACGAGGATATCCGCAGAATACACAGAGTAAAGTTAACAATTGGAGAGCTATTGTGAGGAATTGGAATGAGAATGCTTCAAGTTTTCTATCTAAATTGCCGCTTTTTCTTCTCTTCTGTTTATTCCTGTATTTCCCCCCGTCCATCTTAAACTCCTCACTTTTTCCATCAACTCACCATGCTTTATGGATTTGGATCAAATGGAAATAATCAACTGGGTTTAGGATCTCATGACGATGATATTTCCGTTCCAGAGCCTCTGGAGTTCTTTGCCAATGTTCACATCTGTTCAATCGCTTCAGGAGGAAATCATAGTCTATTTCTTGATGATCAAGGAAGAGTATACGGAGCAGGATCAAATCAACAACATGAGCTTGGATTCCAAGAAACTGGTCATATTATAACTCCACGACAAATTCCCGGCTCTTATCGATTAATATGTAGTGGTTGGCAATTTTCACTACTAGTTGATAAGCCTAATGGTCATATATGGGCTACAGGTACGGGACCCAAAGGAGAGCTTGGATTGAATGCAAACAAGGCAGTCAAATTTACTAAAATCGATCGTTTTCCCCCTGGAAACCTTTCAATTGTTCAATTAAAAGCAGGCTTGAATCATGTAGTGGCTTTGTTGTCAGATGGTTCTGTATATGGATGGGGTTCTAGTCGTAAAGGACAATTAGGGATACAGTTGATAGGATCAAAGCAGTTGTCAAAACCAACCAAATTGGACATTAAAACACCAATAACCGATATTGCATGTGGACGTGAATACACCGTGGCTGGAAATCGAGATTCCGGTCATATTGAAGTTCTGGGCTCTGAGAAATTACAGGTCAAATCTCACCCGCCTTTGAATGTCCAATTTACGGCCCTAGCTTCAGGTTGGTCAACTGTGCATATTTTGACCAACCAAGGCAAAATAATATCCTGGGGTAATAATAGTCATGGTCAATGTGATAATTCCAGCATAAGTGCATCTAAAATCGCCATTGGTTCTGAACATGGATTGGCTGTTGATGAGAATGGCCATGTATATAGCTGGGGATGGGGAGAACATGGCAATTGTGGCCCACAAGGTCTTAAAGACCATGGTCCACATAGAATAGAAATAGGCGCCATAGACGGCGATATCCAGGTATTTGCGGGCCATGCGAATTCGTGGATTCAATATTAATATAATAGCATTTGATGTATGAAGCCAAAGTATGATGTTTTTCTGTGAGATACGGCATTGCTCCAAAGAGCATCTCCAGAAATCCAAAATATGCCTCTTCAAGCGAAACAAAAGCCGTTATTTTATTGCAGTAGTATCAAGAAAATCGGCGTTTAATTTTCAAACCGTATTCTTTTCTTTGACTGCAAAATGTTAATATTGAAACACACAAAGTTCCATTGTTTCCAATCCCACATCACCAAGCACAAACCTTGTTGAAAATCTATCAACACCAACCATGTTCGGCGTCATCTGTGCTGGACGGCCCGTACAGACCGATCTGGCTCAAATAGATGCTGCTAGGTATGTGTTTATCATAAACGACGCAGCAAAAATCAATCATTTGGTGGTGTTTTTGCTTCCTGGAGGTGAGTAGAATCGACTCTGATCTCAACAAATATCACTCAACTAACCCAAAAGTTCAACTTGATCCCACCATGGCAGCCTCTGTATATTTCCAATTACCAGATGAGGAATTCAAGTTGTTAGGATAGTAAGTTGAATGTTGGAAAAATAGGCGTGGGTGCATAAGATCTAATTGTCCCCAGCATCTCTGAATCAAAGCCGTCAGCCATATTTAGAATCAACACTTCGGCAATTCAACAGGGAAACAATACTGATCATGGAGATATCGATGAAATGATGATGCAAGACAGTGACGTTCCAGAAACAGCCTCTTTTGACATCAATGTCGGTATTTCAATTGAGCCTTTGGTGCACGTAGAGAATACTCTGGAGGAACAGAAACAACGCAACTCCAAGTCTTCACAGCTTCTCTTACCACCAGCTGCAATGCCTGTACCTCCTGCACCTACAAGTATAACAGATATAGCCACTTTGGCAAACAAAATAGTCCAGCATGCATACAATTTCCTCGGGAGCTTTGTTACCCCAGATGGAAAAGTGCCAATGAAGGCATTTGACGATTGGTGGCAGAGATTTCGCACCAAATTGGCAGCCAATCCGCGGTTTCTTGATGACCTAGCGGATTAAGATAATGAGGCACGATAATTTAAAGACATGAGACATTTAGAGTAATAATAAGCGGATGTGTGATACCTAGGTAGGACAGTAATAGATCATGTCTCACATTTCTGAAATAGCATTCATATCTTATCACACATATCCCGGCAATTGACCGGTCAAAATATGTTCTATATCTCTCTCCTCGGAATTCGGCACCTCTTGTTGAAGAATTTGCTTCAATTTGGCGGGGTTCCTCGTGATGTGAGATTCAAGTTGGCCGGTCAGCTGTTGCAATTCCGTCAACTCGTTCAAAAACTCACTCGATTCGTTTAATAGATTGTTTTTCAGATTATTCACGTCAAGCGTAGATTCTATCAACTGTAATATACGTTGATATTGACCAAGTTGATCAGAAGAAGTCCTGTACCTGGCCTGAGCCTGGCTGAGATTGACCAGATTCAACTCGATACCTGGATTGAGTTTTGCCATTCCAATAATTGAATCTGACAATTCAAGTAGTTCTTCATCGTTTAAAGATGCCAGATTGTATGTTTGAAGAGCACCAGCTTGAGAATCAACCGTTAAAGCCAATTGCTGCTGCTGTACCGTGACTTGATTCCTAGCCTCGTCAATCTCGTCTTTCACAACATCCAAAATCTGCAGAATACAATGTCTCATCGATTGTTCACTGAATACTTTTTCACAGTAAATTCTACGCCTATAATTGATTTTGTCGAGCGCTTTCCGTATTAGGCGTGGATCCGCCGTCTGCTCCAACTGAGCTAGAACAGGCTCATCCAGCTCCAAATCAGCTTTAAGAATAGCAATTTCTTTGCTGAGAAACTCCTGAACCGCAGTATATACAGATTCCATGAAATTCGACTGGAATTGGTCAAGCTAGTGTTTGGAAATACGCGTCAATGAGAGCCTGATTTGGGATCAATGGGGAATTTTGGATCTCAAAGTTATACATTATCGGCGCTAAAACTACGGATAGATGACGATGATAAGAGGTCGTGTCATGTTTGTCTAAAAAAAACTCCGAATATTTTTCAAATTCTTTGAAATATGAATATAAATTTTTCAAATATTTTACAAACTTCTTAGGAATGCACAAACTGTGATGCTCTAACTTCGTCTCAAAGCTGTATTTGTCAGTTGATCTCGTGACTCGCGTCTTAGTTTTGAGATTATTTCAGACATTGTTCGTTTCGCGTTTTCCTTCTTCGAATATTATGGGTTGGCTTCTTTATATGTTATGGTAGTTTGTCTTGCATTTTTATTATGCGCTAGCAATCAAGGGGCATGAACTCTCTGACTAAACTCTATGCGAATCTCAATCAATATTTGTTTGAAGGAATGTTTCGGTTGATCTGAAGCCGCTAGTGGGGGTCTTCTTTTGGCAAAGTTGTAGTTGTTATGTTAGCTGTTAGCTGCGATATGCTACTGCCTTTTACCGGCTCTTCGTGGATTAACTCTTCGCAAACTCTTGCAAACAACATATTGTTTTTCCTCCCAAAATATTTATGTGCTTTGCTCTGAAACATGTCATATTTCATGGTTGTGTGATTGGGTGTGTGACATTGTCTTGGCCAAAAAGGCAGTCCGAAACCTTGTTTCCGCATAATGTATACGAGCCGATCTTCGGTATATAAAACCATGGCGACCGTCGCTCTTGGACAGTATCTTTCAAAGCATCAAACAATCAAACAATAACTAACAAAATGGCTAATTTGAACTATATCTTCCTTTGTGCAGTCGCCTTGGTTGGCTCTGCCCTCTCTGCTGGAAACCCTCTTTCAGCACCTGAATGGGGAACCGTCATCCGTGCTGGTGATTCTTATCACATTACCTGGACTCCTACTACTCCTGGAAATGTGGATTTGATTCTCAGGTTTGGAAATCCTGAGGCTCTTGGTACTGCCTATACTATTGCAGCCAACATCCCCAACCTTGGAGAGTGGGACTGGCCAGTATCCCCAAGTGTTTTGACTCGAACTGACTACGTTGTTGAGATTAGAGACGTGGCCAATAGAGATCCTAATTTCTCTCCATCGTTCACTATTATCGGTTCTGCTCCGTTCCCTGGAACCACTCCTTCTATTGGTGACTCTATCTCTGCTCCTGGTGCACCCAACGACTCTAACGGTCGTCAAGGTGATGCTCAGGCTCCTGCTCCACCCAATGATGCTGATGGCCGTCAAGGTGATGCTCAGGCTCCTGGTGCACCCAGTGATGCTAATGGTCGTCAAGGTGATACTCAGGCTCCTGGTGCACCCAGTGATGCTAATGGTCGTCAAGGTGATGCTCAGGCTCCTGGTGCACCCAATGATGCTGATGGCCGTCAAGGTGATGCCCAGGCTCCTGGTGCACCCGGATCTCCTTTGAACCCTGAAGGTGGAAATGGAAATGTCAAAGATGGCGCAGGCTCGCCGGATCTTTTGACTGCTACTGGAACTGCCGGCCCACGAGCTTCCGCAACTTTCAGTGGTACTACTGCAGTGACTGATTCAACTGCTGGATCGCAACCTACTGGAACTGGTACTGGCTCTGGTGCTGGTAATGGTGCCGGTTCCGACAATGGCTCTGGTAACGGTGA